>JARJLU010015145.1:0-10672 GCA_030272975.1 Sparidentex hasta
CTACTTAGTATTTGATAATTAAGTTTAGTGGTTGGAGCAACATTTTCTCACATCTTGCCATAACAGCTGTTGTAAAACCTGTTAGACAAGATAGCATCTTTCCACCAACAGGGAACACGAACAGGCCACAGAAAAATGTCAAGTCAATCCACGAGAGACTTCTGTATGTGTTTATTTTTGTCTAAGCTCTTCCCCCTGGGTTGGGGGGGCTCGGCCATATAATGATGTCATATAACCAATCAGGAAGTAGCATCATTTGAATCAAAGGCTAGTGACAGTTATGAGGTTTATATTCATTCTGCCAATGAAAATGTTAAAGAGTGATGAACTCTTTTAATGAATAGTATTATGAAGTTTTTTTTTCTTCAAATGTATCTTTGACTGTTTATTTAGTGATGAATATTTAGTGTAGGGGCTTACATTATTATTGTACACAATTACAAGTGTATTGGACACTGTGTTAAAGATTTACAGTTTTCATTTTTTCAACACTTTTTATTAATCATTCTGGTGCGATTGATATTAGAGTTTTCTCATACTGGTATCTGGTAGTTTAGGTAAAAACATTTTTTCCCAATAAATCATTGCATCAGCAAAACATTTACAGCTAGTTAAAAAACCATGGAATTGTGACAAATGACCACAGACCTTGGGATTTCTTGTTTACTTTTGCAAAGCAAAAAAAATCCAAATCATAAAAGGCAAATATGGTGCAGCATATCATTGGAAGAACTGCTTCCTGCCTCTAACTGTAGCTACCGTTAGGTAGTAAACTCATTTAGCTGTGTAGCTAGAAGTCCGGCCTGGGATCTCTGGGACAAGTGTTGGCGTTTACACCGCTTGCACAGAAGCTTTTGAATGGAACGGGCTGGGGCTAGCTGGTATACATGCTCACTTCTCTGCAACACAATAAATACATATTTATAACTAAATCATACATATTCTCCCCTTAAAAAGCTTGAAAGGTGGCTTTTGTCAATATTCAGGCTATAATCTTCAGTCATGTTTTTTTTCTTTTTTTAAATTAGCTGCTTTTATGTTGGAATAGCCAAAATGTTGAGATGACAGGCCAGGAGCCATTCTAAAAATGACCTAAAGAGAAGTGTTAAATTGCTATTAAACATTTTCAGTTACATTGTTATTGATAAACACCATTGGTAAGGGCTCTTAAGATTACTTAAATTCTCACAACTTCTATCTTTGAAATCATTTAGCTTCCTTCAATGCCACTAGACTAGAACTGAATGAGATAGCAAAAAGGGATGAGAGGTGAAGACAGAGGTGTACAGAGTGTTTGTGTGTGTTCGGTTGAGACAAGCGTGTGCGCGGAGCGTGGCCTGGTTCAGGTGAAATCTGAGGGAGAACCTGAATACTTACAAAGAGAGAGAGAAGGAAAGCAGGAGAGGCCATTGGGACACTGTCCTGTAGGAGGACAAACATTGGAGTGAGAAAGAGAGAGAAAAACACACACGTGCGTGAGAAAGCAAGTTTCATACAAAGTCTGTGTCAAACACAGGGGCACGCCGAGGAACGAGAATCCATTTGACTGCTGCACAGCACATTCACAAACACACACGTCGATAACTCAGATATTCACACGCACACACTCAGACTCCCTTATGGAGATAGCAAATAGTGTGATTGATATA
Source organism: Sparidentex hasta (assembly GCA_030272975.1). Classification (NCBI taxonomy): domain Eukaryota; kingdom Metazoa; phylum Chordata; class Actinopteri; order Spariformes; family Sparidae; genus Sparidentex; species Sparidentex hasta. The sequence goes on from JARJLU010015145.1 coordinate 1,650, forward strand.
TAGAGACAGATATACAGATATAGAAAAACACACCAAAAACAATCAGGCACATACAGTGTACAAGTAGGCAAGCACTCTCTCAAACATATAGACATGTCTTAAAGTCAGCTGACACACATACCATACCACAGATCCCATCCCATTCAGCTTTAAAGAGTGATAGTCTCATTTCATCCCCAGTTGAGCTCACTGTTCAGAAACAGCTTAATAAAGACATCTAATTAATTTGTCAAGCATTTTGTCAGAAATATTTCATAAAGTAATTCTGACACATCTAAATTCTATAATACTACTGAAATTAGTTAAATTACGACCAACATTCTTACATGTAAGACAAAGTAACACACACAAACACACACACACACACAGTGTGTCAGTGACAGGCTGATGCAGACAGACAGAAGTTAGTGAGAAGAGTTGCAGCCAAGATGCACAACATGTATCAGCTGAAAGTCAAGACCAGGAAGTATTCCAATGATGCACACGACAGCGAGCGGATGTCTGATGTCAGATGTCTGACCACGTGTCTCCAGCCATCTCAAGGACTCAATATTGTGAGCATGTGTGACTTGTATGACGTTGATGTGAATGCACTTTTATTACATGTCATCTGTTCCACCTGTCAGGATTTAGAGAGACTAGCACACCAAAATCCATCTTTGTGTCTTTAGTACATTACTGGCTCTGCAACTTTACACTTCAGCATATATCAGCTGAGTCACAGTTGACGACACATGAGGAATTTAGTTTAGAATGATAAAATGAGATGTGCTTAGTTCCAAAACAAGGCTTGACAGAAATTATTTTTCTCATATATAAAAGTAGCATTGACTCCGCAGATGTGATGTACTAAGGTTTATTGTTCAGTGCACCATAAGCTAATGGCGAACATTTGTTCCAACATCATGGTCAGGGTGGGAAGTTCAAATGTCATGAAACATGAATAGATCTGGAGAGACATCAGGCCATATTTCAAGGTAAAACAACATATATTTTAACCTGTTAGCTTCCGTTAGAACACTACTAATGTTAGCATTCAACATTGAGCATGACGACAGAGGAAAATGTGCAAAGATGATCTATGTCATGTCAAGTAAAATGTTGAGGTGACTCATTTCTCTGTAGGGTTGCAGAACAGAACATCAGTTACTCCTATTTTCGAGTCCATAAGTGTCTTTACTGACAGACTCCGTAACACATCCATCCATGACTTTACAAAAAAGTTGTTCCTGTTTACAAACCAACACTAACCTTTCAAAGACATTTTAAGTGACAATTAACAGGAATTTTGCTATGGGTGGGATATTCCTTTTCACACTTCATATTTATGCATTTCATACATATGTTATATAACCACTGCCAGCAGTAGGACAATAAACAGTCATCAGATTATGGAGGTGACCATGTTCAAAAACTTGACACCACACTTTACTACCTCAGAATGAAATCCTTGATTACTTTATAAACTGCCAATGTTAAACCAACAACACCTATCTCTCTAAGACCTTTGACAAACTGGAAGTAAACAAATGAGTTAAGGCCCTGCACATCCACACAGCATATCTCCTCAGGTTAAAGCTGTGGGAAGCTTCTGTATTCAAAAATGAATATTCTTAGAAGAACTGTGAAAAACCCATTTTACAATTCTAAAGTTTACAGAGTGCGTACCCCAAATAAGAATCTTTTGACACCATGATGTACTTAAGTTAACTCTCAATTAAACCCCAACCCACCTTCTCAGCTGGCTCTCCTGGCTTACGATTTCCTTCCCTGCCGCGGAGGCTCTTGGCTGAGATGGCGCTCTCTGAGGTTTGCATGATGAGCTGCGTGGCAAGGAACTGCTGGACATGCTCCAGGACATCACGCTGCATCTCCAGCGCCATGTGGTACACGTCGTGGTCTGACGAGTTGTACATGACGGCATTCTGAAACATCAGCATGATGTCACGCTGGAACTCGGCCGTCGTACGGATCACGCCAGACTCAATGTTCTTTTTGATGGCTGATAGGTCCATGGGTCTGGAGCAGAAGACGAGGGAAAAAAAACACTTAAAAAGCTCGACACAGCATGAAACTTTGCTCGTAGTATCACCAGAGTCTCTACACATGAACAAGAGCACTGAGAACATTGTTTGTGTGCACAGAGTTTACTAAAAAGAAAGTTTTTGAACAACTCACTTTACCAGTTGTTTTTTCTGCTTCCCGCCAGATGTGTCAGATGAATGGACTCCATAGGAGGAAATGACATGAAGTTGTAATTCAATCACTCGGTTTTGGTGCCTATTACTTCACAGTGCCCACATGCACACCACCAATTCCCTGAACACCGATCAGGCCAACTTGTGTGGAGTTCCACCACTGGCTCCTCTCTCTACCTCTCCTCAAGCTCTTGGATCTGCTTGTCCGTCAGCTCGGGCTTGAAAAGTCATGCATTTCCATCAAACTCGAACACCTCGCCCATGAAATAGCAGAACAGCGAAGAAGACCGAGAAGAGACATCTAAAGACATGGCTTGGTATGAAGAATTCTATGTCTCCTCTCAGGTCACCGACAGCCTACTGTCTTCCGACAACAACTATCCACGCGAGATCTAAAGTGACTTTTCCGGCTTTTGATGTTAGTATTGTTTCTTATATGAGGTTCCTTTTTCAACTTCAAGGTTAATATTGGTTTTCGCTAATGACAAAACAACAAATTATCTGTACATTTACATAGAACTAAGCTCTCGCAAGATGGCAGTGAGAAGAAAAAACAACTGGTGAAGTGAGTTGCTCAAAAACTTCCTAATTGGTAAACTGTGTACACAAACAATGTTCTCAATGCTTGAGTTCATGTGTAGAGACCCTGGTGATACTACAAGCAAAGTTTCATGTTGTGTCGAGCCTTCTTAGTGTTTCAAAAATAGCAATTTTGATACTGTCAAAGTTGTGCCCGTGTTGATCCTGATGAAAATGATTTTGACCCAAACACAAACTACAGTCACTCTTAAAAGTGACGTTTTCGTCGTAATTATGCTTTTAAACGGAAGTTTGACTCGTTTAACTTGATGGGTACATTCACAAAAAGACACTAGGCTGCATTTTTGACAAGAGTTTTGCTTTCAGATTCATCTGTTGGGATTTATTGTTCATAGAATAAGTGCATGTTTGTTCTTACCTGTGTACGATACTGTGGTAACCAGGTGCAATGTCGTCTGACACAGGCTGTAGGAAGACACTGGCATACCTGAGAAAATAATGTAGTAACCGTAAAACAATGTTTCCCTTTAAGTTTTGGGGGGAGATGTTCTTTCTGCAGTGAGCATTTTACCCTAAACTAAAACTGCATGCATTTGATTGCTTACTGAGGCTTGTTAAGAAGGAAAAAAAGTGACATCATCAACTCATTTTTTCAACAGTGGGCAGGAATCTTTTAAATTGAAGCTCTTTTGCTCCAATTTCCATTATTTCCAGTAAGCCAAAAGGCACAAAATGAAAGAGAAATGCTGAGAGAACAACCAGAAGACCATTTGATTTATGCCCAATTAGAATATACTAGAAATATAAATGCTTTTTTTTTTTAAACAAATCTTATGGTGCTACTGGAGATCAAGTATGATTAACTTTCCCTAAGCACAAGTAAAATATGTGGGAGTCTTAATAAGGTGAAATTCACTATCTTTTACACATAAAACAAACATGGGGGTTTAAAACCAATTGTCAACTTGAACGAACAGATGCGGATGCAGATGCAGAAGATAAAATCTACAGAAAACATTTGATGATGTAAATTTTAAAAAATGCTGAAAACACAAAATACAGTCTTCATGTCAAGGGATTTTAGGGGTGGTGAGATTGTGCTTGAGGCACAGCACTCTCATGACTTCGCTATTTTCTTAAATATGTCCTGTATAGTACAATTGTAATGTACTGCAGCATGAATGTTTTCCTCAAGAATTTTAGAAAACAAACACTGCAATTTGTTGTTAAAGTTGAGGCATTCTAAGAAGCGCCACCTGTGGTTGGCCGCGGCTCTCCACACCAGCATGATGGCTTTCTTCCAGATCTTCTGGGCCTGAACTGCCTCCTGGTCCTCACCACACGTTGATCTAATACACAGCAGGTGGAAGAGAGAGGAAGTGAAGACAGAGTGGGAATGAAGAGGATGGTGAAGTCCACAGTCAAAGGAAACGGGAAGCAGAAGAGAAATCACAATGTCAAAGAGACAAAAGCACATGTTGTTAGAATGTTCCAGTCAGCAGCCAAAGACTGCTTAGCTCGGCGCTAATCTGACTCATAAGTCATAATGCAAATAGTCATGACAAATGCTAGTTAAGCTTCAACATTTCTCCTGAAACTTGCAGTGTTACTATGGGCAGGGGTTACTGCAGGACATGGCGCCTTGTTCACATGTGCTGCTTTACCACAACATGGCACCAAAAAGATCAAATAGTTACGATGAAGTAACTTCCACAGCGACACCTACAGCTGGGAAGAAGAGGCCGGACTGCTGGCCAGAGAATCAGCTGTGTAGCGCTGTGATGGCGGGCCGTATCCGTCTTCACTCTCGCTGGCTGCCCGCTCCACCTCTGACAGATAGGGACCCTCCCCCTCCCCGCACTCTTCCTTCAGCTCCATCCCTTCCTCTGGGTCGCCGTCACTCCCTGCCTCCTCCTCCTTCACCTCCTGGATTCAAGAACACCAACACAAATAAAGTACCTGTGTTTCACAAAATCTGCGCCTGTGTCAGTGTGCACAAGAATATTACCTTGGACTCTTTCCCTGACACGGAGCTGTCCTCAGAGTCTGTGGGACAAACATGAGAAGTTGATCAAAAAAACATGATCATGATTTTTGTGTGTTTACATGAGTACACCACCCACCAAGGCAAGGAGGGTTTGGTTCCGGCTGGCTCCACTCCTCTCCTTCACTCTTGACCGCTGCTTCAGTGGCCTCCTTCCCCGCTGTCCCCTCCTCCATCACTTCACTTCCTGTTGCACCGTCGTCAGAGGTGACCGAAGAGGTTATATCACTTCCTGTCACCTCAGGTCCCTCGCAGTTTCCCTTAATTTGTTCCTCTCTTTTAGCTTCTGGTTGATTTTGGGTCTCTATGCTCGGAGGGATCAGGGTAGACATCGTGGGCACATCCTGGGTCTCCTGCGTAGGATCAGAGTCCTGGACTGTGGGTGCTGGGTCTGAGGCCTTCAGCTCCTGAGTCTCCCAGGGGCCGGGGAGGGTGTGTCCTTCTGAGACGGCTTCCTCACACAGAGAGAGAGCTGCTTCCACTGCTGCTGCATCCAATGCCTCCACAGAGTCATCGACCTGGGGAGAGGGAGGGAAGGACACAGACATTATTATGCTTTCAGCAAAGAAGTAATATGTGCTGAAAACTGACAGGGACTTGGAAGATTGCGTGACTTAATACTGGTGTTACCGAGGAAAAAAAAAGCAAGTAGGAAGTGATCATTTAGTAAACTGGTGTCAATAAACAGCATATGTATCACTTTGTTATCAGTCGAAAAACAGATACAGATTTTTAGAAACAGTGGAGTATTTCCCGATAACTTATAAAAATGTAGCCAAGTACAATATTCTATATTAATCTATATTATATTAAGTAGGCTGTTGAAAAAAAAGCTTTGGGGGGGCCTGTTCATTTCCTTGCATATAACAATAATAATAATAATAATAATAATAATAATAATAATAATAATAATAATAATAATAATAATAATAACAATAACAACAACAACAACAACAACAACAACAACAACAGGGGTGGACAACTTTATATGCTGTCCAAATTTTGTTTCAAGTCTGAATACAACAGTTGGCCAATTCATACATATAGCACCTTTAAAGCAATACTCCTCTACATTTATGTATACATCCCGTCTTTTATGACAACCATCTCTTATCCTGTCTCTGAGGCAAACTGATGTGGAGCATTAAACAAATAAACACAGTGTGTACCTTCTCCTCAATGATGGCAATGATGTCTCCAACTGTCTCCAGGTCCAATTCATCTCCCATGTATGACACGGATACAAGGTCCTCTTCTACTAATCCTGTCTCCTCACTGAGCTCTGCCTTCACTGCAGCTTCCTCTTCACGTTCTGTGAGAACGGAAAAGTAAGTAAGAACAGGATGAAAACCTGCAGAATCACACTGTTTCATTAATTATTAGTGCTGAACCCAGTGTCATTATTTTCTGTTAACAATGGACAGTAGAGGCCAGCATCTAACCACAACTTTAACTAGACCTAAGACAGGCTTGTTACATGGATTATTTTAAGTCTACCTTTTGACTGTATCAGAATGAGTTATGTGCACATACGTCATTTGGCAAGAAGGTTTACACACAGACATACTTTCAGTATTTTCTTTAAAAACCCAGAACCATGTTACCATGTTACAAAAGGCAGGCTCCTGTATCACATCACAAAAAAAGTGTGTGTATAAAAGAACTGTCATAGATGAGAGCAGCCACACATCTCTTTCCTCTCAACTGAACCACCAGGCCCCCCTTTGGTTGAAAGCAATGCTGTGAAAGGTGCCAGACTTAGCGCTAGTAGCAGGATGCCTAAAAGCTGCTGTTGCATTTTTCACATCAAACAATAAAAAATATTTAAAAAAAGGAAATCTAAAAAGGTTATGGTATCTTTTTTACTTCTTCAAGAAAAAAGGACAGTCAAAGAAGAGATCAGTGGCTTCAGATCTTCCACAGAAATAATGAAAATGTTACAGTAAAGGATGTGAGCTGAATTTACCTTGAGATCAAAGTGGTTAAAAAAAAGCTTCTGTAAAGTTGTAACTACAGTTTAAACTGTCAAAAAATCAGGCCCAAAAAAACAAATACTTTTAGAATGAAGTCTAGTTTACCAGTCTGCTTCTTGACAGACTGCCAGGAGCTGAGGGCATTTCATTGTTATTAAAACACATTAAGTGAGCAGACCTACATTCTAATAATGAACCTTGTAAACAGCAGAAATAGGAGTAGTAAATGGAGCTTAAACCGACCTGTTCTGACCTCCCCTCAGCTTGTACTTAACAATCTTAAATTAAGCACAAAATGCCGTCAAAAGAGACAGCAGTTCTGCTTTGCCACAGCAATGTTATTAGTTTACAATAAAGTCACACTGGACAGATTATAAAACAGCTAAATGAAGCCTGCATGGGCTGGGCTCTCTCATCTATGAGAAGTCTGGTTGTACCTGTGATGACCTCATGACCAGGTGGTAAGGCGGTGACCGCAGTGGCTGTCTGTACTCCATTGGTGAGGCTTCCAGTAGTGTCTCCCTCTCCAACCTGACATAAATAAATACAAGAAGATCACAGAAGTTAGGTTATAATCCAGTGCTGGTGTGACTTTGAGATCAAAGTTAAAAACACAATCAATTAATATTAAGTTTATATACTGCAATAAGATCTGTTGCCTATGTTTTAGTATTATTTTAAATTTCTGGTATTCTCGTAGTTTCCTTAGATCACTCTCACCATGCGGGGGCTGGCCGAGATCAGGTTGCCTTTCTTCAGCAGTTCTGACAGGAGAGGTGAGGGCGGTGGTGTGGCCTTCTGGGCTAGGAGCCTCTTTTGCGGTGAATCATCTACCAGAGTGGTCAGGCCTCCATCTTTGGGCCCTGGGCCTGGAGCATCCATCACTGGTAGAAACACTCCGACCCCCTGAGCCTGGCAGAAGCAGCACATGATCAGTGTGAGTGGTTGGCAGAGTGAGCTGCAAAATCTGAACCATTTGCTTCCAGATGGAGCTGGGATTGCCAAAAACACCACAATGTGAGAAGATCTTCTTTCCATGGACTCATAATGAGATAAAAACAAGTTGGAGGTACAGAACAGGCACTTTGGTCGAGACCTCACTGTAGTTTTAAATTAAGAAGACACATTTTCTCTCAGTATTCTTGTATTCAGTATCTCATCACTAATGAGCATGTAAGACAAATACTGTTCTATATGAGCATGTTCTTACAACAGAGTGGGTGGTGGTGTCATCAGAGGTAACACCTCCTGTGTCCATGGGCGGTGTGGAGACCGAAGAGTCACCCTGGGAGTCCATGGTGGGGGGGCTGGCACCCAGGGGAGAGCGGACAGTCACACTCGGCAGACGCTTTGGTGTGTTTTTCACCGCCTGACGGGCTGTGACAGAGGGAGAATGTCAGAGGTGGAGAGAGAGAGAGAGGACTGAGTCAGGCTGTTTTTTTAACTATGTTTAAAGAATTATAAGAAAGCCCAGAAACCATGAGCAGAGCATGCTGTGACAGTATAGTCATAACATCCCAAGTACGTCAGAGAAGACCAAAAAGACCAACGAATTCTAGCAATCAATGAGAAAATATTACAAGAAGATGACAAGGTATGCTAGTTGTAGATTTATCTATGTGAACTTCTTTTTCAATGTACCATTAATACAGGTATGATGTTTGTAGCAACTCATAACGTAATAACGGCTCTTAACGTAATAACGGCTCTTAACGTAATAACTGAAATGTAATAAATGTTCATAACGTAATAATCGACTCTTAATGTAATAAAATCATGAGCGCATAACGTAATAACGTCTTTGCGCATAACGTAATAATGTAATAACCTATTACGTTATGAGCTCCACTATATAGCAACTCATAATGTAATAAAACCTCATAACGTAATGTCTTATACTGTGAGAAAAGCTGCATTAACACTGTTTATCTAAAAAAGGAATGGTTTTCAGTACATTATATGTAAATTAGAGAAACTGAGTAGCCTTTTATTTTAGTAGCCTTAAATTTGCATTATCATTTTTTTTACCTTTGCCATTGCTGCAAGGTGAAACGTTAACGGTTAACTAGCGCTTTTGAAGCAATCCTATTGTTTATTAAAGGTGCACTGTGTAATATTTTTAGTAGTTTATGTCCAGAATTCATGCTGCCCATTAACAAATGTGACCTTTTACATGAATACTTACCACAACCATCAAATTCTAAGTACTCATTGTGACTGGGAAAATTAAACTGTTCATAAATAACTGTTCATAAATGAAAACCGGCC
>JARJLU010015146.1:0-14443 GCA_030272975.1 Sparidentex hasta
TATATCTTCAACACCCACTGAAGAAAAAAGTTTGGACATTAATGTGTTAATGTAATGTAAACTCGAGCCCTGGAGACTGAGATGAACTGATGAAGATTCTCATTGAGATTTGATAAACTTTCTACAAACAATAACATATACCATCAATATATTTTTATAGATGCCATAATAACTTTAATTTCTACATATTAGCAACTTTTATGGTGCAATAACAGATCCAAGTATAATTTCCAGGTTGGCAAGTAAAAGTACCAAACATCCACATGTTCCAGATTTATAACTGTGAGACTTTGCTGCTTTTCTTTCCTCATTTGATAGCAGATAAAATATCTCTGGGTTTTGGACAAGTCATTTGAAGACATTACCTTGGGCTTTGAGAAGTTGCAATGGGTTTATTCCAATATTAATATTAGTCGAGAGAATATAATAAGCTGTTGTTTTCATTAGAAGTGTGCTTTGTTGCACCTTTATCCACACCCCAAAATAATGTCTTCTGTATCACTGCAAAGACATGGGAAGACAAACCTCTGGAAGCCAGCAAAATTCTAATATTTATCTTTGTTTTATTTTGATTCATAATTTGCTCTGAATCAACAATTTGGACAACAATATGGTGTAATGTTAAAAGAAGGATAACGTGAATAAGCCCTTTGTTAATAGAAAGCGATAGACCAACTTTCTTGTAGGGACACTTGAATGACTTTACAAACACGGGACAAAACCCTTGATTTCCTGGACTGATGATCCCTCAGAGGTGTAAGTGTTTGTGAGTGACTCTCTTCCCCCCTAACTCCATCAGCCTTCGCTGACCGCAGAGCCAAGAGTTTCAGCCGCTCATGGAGTGACCCGACCCCCATCAAGCCTGACTCGCTGCATGACTCCAGAGACAGTGAGTCACACACACATGAACAAAAACACGAACACTTCCTTTCTAAATATATGCAACATTTTTATACAGACACATAAGCCGAGCAGCTCAAAACTCCAGAGACTGATCAGCTCTGCTTACACACTAAATACAGCATACTGATATTCATGGTCAAAAATGCACATAGAAACTAAGGGTGGGTGACATGATGTAACATTAATCGGAATAGAAATGAGGTGTAGGTAGCTCATTTTACATCTTAATAGCTACTAATATGTTTTGAGGATAGTAGCTTGATAACATAGGTTTATTAGTATGTAATGTGATTCATCCAGAGAACAACAGAATTTATTTGTAGAAACCCAAAGTGTATTTATGGAAGATTAACAGTCAGTTTACAGTGAGGCTCATCTATCAGGTACATTTAGATACAGCAGCAACAGACAAATTGGAGAGAATCATGGAGCAGAGGGATCCTTCATGTAACATTAACAGCAAAGCTAGCTGAGCTTGTGTTGCAGTATTAAGTTCCACAAAGAAGTATGTGGCAAAACTCTGCTCACCACTAGAATCAGCTTCAGACTAAGCTTAATGTTTCAACTATCTCTTAATACTAAATACTTAAACATTGCTTTAGTGTGCTACAATGGACGCTAGCAACATTAACCGTGGGACGTGCTTATATCAACAGGCTAAACCGCAAATTAAATGGCATCCTACAGCAAACGCTAAAACATTTTTTTTTTTATCTTGGCCTTTATATGGTTTTATGGACAGAACATATATGACAGGAAATAGGATGAGAGCAAAGGGGAGTGACACACAGCAAAGGGCCCCAGGGCCAGGACTCGAACCCGGGGCTGCTGCAGTGAGGACAAACCTCTGTATATGGGACGCTGCTCTACCAGCTGAGCTAGATGGCGTCCCAACACTCAGACATTTATGGCGGTATTGCACCATGTTGTGGTTGAACGTAACCACGGTGCTGGTGATGAAACTGAGATACCACCCACCACAACAGAAACACATGCATATTGTTTTACGGAGAGATACATAAACACTGACACACAGGCTGATTGATTGACAGATGTATTCTGACACACACACAAACTATCTTACTGTAGTTTTTCTCTGTTTATAGTGTGTGTTGCCTGTATTCCCAATATGTGCTTCTGCCCAACATTTGCTATTCATCTGCACACACACATCCTCGTCTTTTAACCTGTTGTCCATCTGCCTGTTGCTTTGTGTTGTAGCTTATCTGTGTCTGGCCCGGTGCATGAAAAGAGTGTTATTGTGCTGTTTTCTTTGTCTGCTGTCTGATTTAACTCATCTGTTCGTCCCCTCTGTGCTGGAAAAATAGTATAACAGGTGCACTGCTTTTAAATGGAGCACCGTCCTTTAATCTTGCTCACGTGTTGTCCTTTCATCTTGTCCTTTGTTTGTGCGTGCGTGCGTGTGTGTGTGGTTGTGTGTGTGCGTGCGTGTGTGTGTGTGTGTGTGCCAGGTGGTGAGATTCAGACCTCCTCAGGCACACTAGATGAAGGCCTGAATGAGGATGCAGAGTGGGAGGAGGAGAGAGATATGGAGAGAGTGGCCTGTAAAGGAGAGGACTTCATCCCACCTAAAATTATGGTAAGGATCCCATCAATCAACATCAAATTTGTGACTGAAACTAAACTGCATATTTCCATACTGATGCTGCCATAGGTAATGACGTTTGATGTTTCCTGTCTTGCCAATTTTTACAGCTGATATCCTCCAAGGTCCCAAAGGCCGAATATGTTCCCAACATCATTCGGAGGGACGACCCATCCATCATTCCCATTCTTTATGTGAGTAGCAGCCATCAAATGCTTCACCATAGTATTTAGGTTTGAGCAGTATATATTTATTAAATCATCACTGGAAATAAAGAGAAACACTTTCAACCATCAAGTAAAGATAAAACTTAGATTTATTTTTTTTTACATCCTTAAAATGACGTTCCAGCCATGCGTCACTGTGGCACCAGATAAACACAGAGACCATCTGAGGGCAGCTCAAACTGACTGCCAGGCTGAGCTCCGTATTGTCACTTGATTGAATTTTAGAAGTCTGAGCAGCACATGTCAACTGCAGCTTTGTATAGCTGAGGCTTTTGGTGATTCGACTGGTTTTAGAGATTTAGATTCCTTGGGTTTTCCGGGTAAATAGGTGCTTCATAAAAAACTACTCTAGCACAGTGAAACCCCTCACTGATCTGACTTCAGGTTACCCATCTCTGTGCAAGAGTACCGAGTGAAAGGTAAAGACTCAACAGGTCACCGTTGTAACCGACAGTAACCCTGTGAAACATATTCTATCTACAGCAAAACTGGATGCTTTGAGCTACAGATGGCTGGCAGCTCTCTCTACATTCACCTTCAAGCTCCAGTATTGAGCAGGCAAATGTAGTTGCTGTAACATCACTGGAAAAACAAGCATCTCCATTAAACTTGAACAGTGAACAGAGAGTAACACCAAAGATGTACTCGTGCTGACAGGTCATTGTACTGGTAGTATTATTAGTATACAGAGGTCTCTCCCTTCAGGTGACACCATTACAGTAGTGCTAAAAAGGTGCCACAACATGGCAGAAAAATAGAGGGACTTCTGTTTTATCCAGCTTACAGAGCCCGTCTATGGTCACACAGTAGAAAGAAAGCCAGATGTGGCAATCTGTGTGCATCTATTTTGCCTTCTTCTCATTAATCAGCACAGCTGATCTATTTAACTTGAGGAGAGGGAGTGCTTGGGTGCGTCTTTGTGTGCGTAAATCACAGTAAAGGCACAGTATCATAAATAATATCTACTAAAATCCTGCATACTACCTGCTGAATACAAGAGATCTCATTTGTATGTGTAGTGTACTGAATCTGCACTCTATAATAGTATTCAAATAACGTGATACTTATCGTTGCTATGGCAATAATTAACAACTGCTCAAAGCACATATTAACTACCTTAGCCCCATCGTCTGAAGAGCAATAACGCATAAAATTAAAATTGTGTCAGCATGGGTTAGATTATCAACATTTTAAAAAATAGCAGTTTTAATCCCTGAGGATATACATTAGCACTAGTGATGGTTGTATCCACAAGTACGCAGTTAGATATTCTTCCCTCAAACAATGTAACAAAGATGGGCATCAGAGGGGAGAAGTGGGTATAAGCAACTACAACATTTTGTTCCATGCTGTATGCCTACACCTCTGGTTAAAGTTGCACTCTGCCACAGCTAATTAACAGGGATATTGACGCTGTCTTGGAGCAGGGCATAAACATACAGGATTTGCAAAGTAACTCATGATGAACATGAAAAGTTGCAGGTGTGTGAACTCCCCCAGCTCTGGTGACAGGTGTTTGGTTACAGAATAGTATGTAGTGTGTGTCTAGATACTAGGTGCCAAGTTGCTTTCACTGCCAGTACAACACTAACAGTAATAGCCATCATGTGAATCATAACCACATTGATAACTTGGAATTCACCATGTCTCCTTGGGAGAAATGAATGCTTTCCAGAGGAAAAAGTTCTTAATTTCCTCCACTGGGAATCTCAAAGGACTCCCCTGAAATGTTCCTTAGTTGACACTATAAATGCCATGTTGGGGAAATTTTGTAGATGATTCTCTAATGTCTGCTTCCACTATGGCAGCATGGAGCTGTGCAACAGAAAGCTTGCAAGCTTCTTCTTAACAGATAGGGAGGATTCTGAAACCAAAGCAGGGGTCTGTGGGCCCTCTACCTCTGACTGTTTCCTGCATTCTGTTGGCTTTTAAGAAAGGAAAATAACAAAATAATAATGTAAGTTTACCAAGTCTCTTGATTGTGATTGATGTGGTGGGACCCCCGTGGTCAACAGGAATATTGATGTGGCAGATTTTACAAAATGTGTGCCCCTTTCCTTTAAAACTTTTCCCAATAAACCAGATATCCTCTCTTCAGAACATCCAAATTTGCATGAGTATCTCTTTTCTCTTCTTAATTTCTCTGTGCAACTCTCACTCACTGAGGAGGATGGGGCACAATAGAACAGTTGACTCCATGCTGTGCAGTGCCAAAAACAGGTTATGAATTACTACTATAGACCAATTCATCGCCTAATCCCTGGAAGTGAATGGAAGTGTTGAGATTACAGGCAAGCACAATATGTAACCTGAATCTTGCAAAACCTGCAACTTTACTATAGAGATCATGTGAATTGGTACTTACAGTATAATTTCATGTTTAGTCTCCAGTCCATACTACTGCTACAACAGATTACTTGGATTTAATTTCTGTTCAATAAGATTTAATAAAAAAATATATTTGTTTTTATCTTTCATTTAAAGGACCATGAACATGCCACGTTTGATGACATCCTTGGTGAGTGTGGCATGTGTTGTTGTTTTCAAATATTAGCTTTCAAGTGAAAATTACTCTGGCAGTGTAAATGTGGAAGAGATAAGGGATGGGTAAGTTTCAGCTTGCTGGAGAACAGAGATGACTCATTGTTTCTGTACGTGTGTGTGTGTGTTGAGGGACAGCCAATTTATGTGTCTCACCATTACAGCTGAGTGGGAAAAGTGTCATCTCTCTCTCCTTTTCTCTTACTGTCACCCAGAGGAGATAGAGAAGAAGCTGACTGCATACAGGAAAGGCTGTAAAATCTGGAATATGCTCATTTTTTGCCAGGTGAGTGACAGGAGAGGCAGAGAAACGTTGGGAAATGATTGGGTTTAGGTTTAGTGTTAGGATGCAATAAGTCAGGATAGTCCTCTCCAATTAGTATTGATTTTAGGGTAAACTGATATCAGCTGCTTATGATAATGAAGTTCAAACTATCTGAAGTTATAAAGTTTTCAATAATATTTTGTGACAAATACTGGCAGCTTAAAATAAAAAAGGTGGAATTTTTTACTTTACAAATTACAGATATGGCAGATTGACACAGGATTAAGATGACAGCTGAACTCAATAATAATTACAAATGAACAGAGATCCCCAGGTAATACTAGTCACATTTGAATGGGGTTTAGGATAGCTGTAGGTAAAGTCAGAAAGTATAAATAACTATAAATATAATCTTCCATCCTGTTGAATGCTTTTCAGAATTTAGTAACACGAGATTGACTCTTTTCTGCAGGGAGGTCCAGGACATGTGTACCTGCTGAAGAATAAGGTTGCCACCTTTGCAAAGGTGGAAAAGGAAGAAGACATGATCCAGTAAGACCTACTTTGTTTTGTAGGTGTAACCAAACACAAGAGTTACATTATTGTGGCAATTGTTATGTGTTCTTTGTAACTCTCATAAAATTATGCAATTGAAATAGCCAATCATTACATAGCTACCTCCAAACTGTGTTAATAATAGTAACTATTCAGTTACTCATATCCTTCATCAAAACTTTAAACTCGCTCTTCTTATTTTCTCTGCTCAGCTCGTTTTTGATATTCATAACCACTGTAACAACTGTCCTCTCCAGGTTTTGGCGGCGGCTAAGCAAATCGATGAGTAAGCTAAACCCTGAGCCCAATGTCATCCACATCATGGGCTGCTATGTGCTGGGGAGCGCCAATGGAGAAAAGGTGGTTGTCTTTGTATTTGAGTCATGCCAAGTGTCAGGAACAAATAAGATTCTCACACAGTCCACTAGACAGCGCTTATATGCACTTTAAATGTCTGCTTCAAATTGGGACAATGATGAGGACACACACAACAATTTCAAATGACATCCACTCAATTAAGACACACGTACTCACACACAAACTCCACAACCCCTGCCACGACACATCCACCCCCTCAGAGACTGAAACACACATGCAAAATGCAGAATCATTCACATACAGCATATGCACATGAACAAGCCTGCAAGCTAAAATATTCATGGTTCTCTGTAATGGTCCCAAGAAGCCACATCTTGAACCGCTGTACTACTGCTTTTTTGATTGCTTACTGTAATACGAGTCATTGTTGCACTTTGGTGAAAAAAATGCAGCTGGAGCTTCTCCTGTCGCTTTGGTTACATCTTGACTTTAATACTTAGAAATGAAGCTATGAAGGCAGTCAAATAATAACTATCAATCACAGCAGCCACAGTACTAATAACAGCTTTACTAATTGGTCATGGGCAATATGAGCATCATTCTTCTTCTTCATCTTCTTCTTATTGTTCGTGTTATTATTATTACTGGGGCAGCTGTGGTTCAGTAGGTAGAGCAGGTCGCTAGTGATCAGAAGGTCAGTGGTTTGAGTCCCCGCTCTGCTGGGGCAGAACTGAGCTACATGTTGAAGTATCTTTGAGTAAGATACCCAATTGGCACCTTGTGTGGCAGCCTCTGCCATCAGCAAGGGTCCTAATTCTGTCCAGCTGTCTGATCACCAGCTGGGCCACTCCTCCCTCTACTCCAGCAGCCTTAACCACACCCCACCGCCACAATGGTATAATGAGATCTGACATGTACAACGGGGCAAGGCCGTGTACAGTTTTGTATGTCATCAGCAGCACCTTAAAGTCTGATCTTATATGAAGTGGTAGCCAGTGAAGTGAGGCTAGGATTGATGGAATATGATAAACATTTCTTGTACAGGTTCAGACTCTAGCTGCAGCATTCTGAACCATCTGAAAACTTTAAGTTTTCTCACGTAGCAGACCCAAAAATAAGGCATTGCAATAATTCAGCCTAGACAAAAACAAAGACATGAATCAGGACCTCTGTGTCAGCCCTGGACTGGAAGGACCTAATTTTAGCTATGCTGCGCAGGTGGCAAAGTATGTCGAAGTAACACCAAGGTCATTTACAGTTGAACTTTGAGAAATAACACAGTTGTCAAGAGTTTCCGTCACCTCTTCAAAGTGGTATCTTTGTCGAGCAGGGCCAATGACCAACATCTCAGTTTTATTTCATGTCATTTATTTCATATTTTATTTATGTAGGAGCAAGAAGGTTTCTGATATCCATTTCTTCACTGTATACAAGCAGGACTCTAATTCAGTGATTTGAGATTCATCATCAGCTTTTGGGGGCACATACAGCTGCGTGTCGTCCAGCAGTAGAAGTGTCTTCCATAACACCGTATAATTTGGCATACAGATGAAATACAGAGAAGAGCAAAGTGCCAAGAACAGACCCTGGGGAACTCCATACTTCACATCAGTAAATATTGATGTAGTATTGTTGTAAGAAACATATCATGTTCCTTCTGATATTTAAGACTGTAGCCAAGTGAGAGCCAGGCCAGAGATGATAAATTGACTTTCAAGTCAGTCTGACTATATGCCATGATCTAAGTAGAATGTCATTAACCACTTTAGTAGCTCTTAAAGCAGAAGCAGAAGATTCCTATTAAGTAGGTAGCCTGAGAGTTACTGGGAAACAACTCTTTCCAAGATATTAGAGAAGAATCGTTAAAAGCTGAGACTAACTGAGAATCAGCAAGAGGATGTTTTATAATCAACTTTGCAGAAGAAATCAGAGATGAAGAGTTAATTTTGGTTCTAATCTTATCAAATTATTTCAAAAGAAATCCGAGAAATAATTTGCATGAAATTGTTATGCATAGTTCACAGACTGTGTTTTTTTTTTTAAAGTTTCGCCACAGTGTCTGTGTTTATTATTGTTTATTAAATATGCTGTTCCCGCAGCATTAAGAGTATGCTTATAATTAGTATACTATCACGCCATGCAAGATAGAAAATGTCAAATTTAGATTTTGGCCATGCATGTTCCAATTTCCTGGAGGCCTGCTTGAGTTCTTGGGTTTCATCTGTAAACCAGGAAGTAGATTTCTTTGGTTGTCTTGTCTTGGTAGAGACAGGTGGTTAAAGCTAGGGTCTACAATCCTGGAGAGCTAGCAAGCGAGCTAGCAAGATTTGAAAGTGGCACCTCCTCTAAGTCCCCCCCCCCCCCCCCCCATCCCGTCAGTGCTCTGTCCAAAGCCACGCCCCAACAAACCTGAACGCGCATCTAGCAGTGGGACTCAGCAGGGAGAAGGAGATGCCGGAGCACGACACGGCAATTCACAATCCGCACGGAATTCAGCACAGAGCAGACAGGAAGTAAAGCACCGAAATAACAAACAATATCTGGTTACTTTTCAAAATAAAACACTCCGTGTTGACACCAGCACACGTCTTGAGGCCAGCTGTCTACCGTACTGCGCCATGGCGGACTCAAACCGCAGCTAGTGGGGACTGCTGGAGGGTGGAGCAAAACCGGATCGGAGCCGCAGCACAGCGGACCATATCCAGTGGAAACTGGGCAGACTCATTAGCCATTCTCATGGCTAAAAACAACACGCAAAGAAGCTAACGTTAGCGTTGGGCTAATACGAGCTACAAATGTAGCCAAGTTGGCAAACCTTACATATTTCATGAAAACAACAAATCCCCCTGAAATAAAACAAATCATCACCTGTCCAACAGAAAGAGATCAACCTCTGCATCACTGTTCGGGCCCTTCACATGCCCCAGTTGTCTGTCATGTCATGTCATTGTCCGATCCGCTTATCCCTTTCCATGGGGTTGCGGGGTGTTGCTGCTGGAGCCAATCCCAGCCTTGTCTCAGGGCGAGGGCAGGGTACTCCCTGGATAAGTCGCCAGTTCATCACAGGGCCCTCACTAGAAAGCAATGTGGGGTTCAGTATCTCGCTCAAGGACACTTCGACATGCATCTCAGCCCTGCCCGGAGCTGGGATTTGAATCAGTGACCTTCCGATCACTAGTCGACCTGCTCTGCCCGCTGAGCTACAGCCGCCCCCTTCGCCCCAGTTGTCTCCACCGCTAAAACGCTGCACCGATGTTGACTCGGGTCTGACTTCTTTTTTTATCCAGAGCCTATTTCGTCGCAGCCCTTTCTGCCTCAGGCTTTCTTTTCCTTGCCTGTTTAGTGGGGGGAGCTGGTACAAGTAATGCTGGCTGCACTTTCTCTGCCATTGTAACCAAATGAATGTCTTCTACTGCAACTGCAGAGGACTGTGCTGAATATTTCCGGCATCAGTGAAACGTAACGTGTGCAGGCGCAGAGGAGGGAGGGACAGAGGGGGGCGCAGGCAGAACGAGACATGAAGGCATCTGACCAATCCGTGCTATTCAGGCCGAAAAGCACGGATTGGTCAGCTTTTTCTCAGCCCTGCAGCTGCCACAGAGGTCTGATTATTTTCGTTCCTTTTTCTGAATACATAATGTATTGACTACTCTCAGGACAGCAGGACCATTTCACCCAGTATAACAAAATGTATCTCTGAACAACATTACAGACCCTAGCTTTAAGAATCAAGGAGAGAAACAAGTTAAATTCACTCATTTTTTCCACAGATTTTGTTACAGTCTCAAAAGGAGCCAAGAACCCAGGCAATTTTTCTCTGAGTGTCACTGTGATTGTTGAGCTGATATGATGAGAAGCAAAAAACATTTGTGTTGCTAGTTAGGCTAATGATACTTCAAATTTAATAAGACAGTGGTCCAACTTCTGCAGAAGAGTCAGAAGCAACATTCAACGCTGCCGCATCTAATCCATGGGAAAGGATAAAGTACAGAGGGTTACCACTGGAATGAGTAGGTTCGTGAACAAGCTTAATGAAACCAGAAATATCAAGAAGTCCCTGAAGGCTTATTTAAGTGGCTATTGAAGTCCCCAATAATTAGGATCTTATCTGAATGAGTCAGAAGAGCTGCAAGGAATTCACCAAATTCTTCTAGGAAATGGGAGTAAGGCCCTTGAGGTCTGTAGGTTACCACCAGGTGAAAGCCTGCTCCATGGATGAGGCTGTTGCTACTTGATGTTGATGGTTTAAAAAACAGAGCCTCAAATGATTTTAATTTAATAATCCTGGCTTGTGGTTGAACTGAAAATAGATTTGTAGATTTAAGCAACACCTCCCCCCCGTTTAGAGGCCCGAGCAACATGGGCATAGTTATCGTCAAGGGTGCAGTAGTCACAAGCTTTGGTATTTTATTATGTAAGACTGTGTAAGATGCTTGCTGAGACATTTCCCACCATCAGAGTTGGAAATCCAAATTAGATTATTGTGATTTACACATTTAGAGGATGATACAGTGAGAAAGTGGCGAGGGAAGGTGACAATCTCAGTGTTATAAATTAAGCAATAAGTCATTCTGCCCTATATTAGGGATATATGGTAGAATGATGAGACTAATAGGCATATTTACTAGGCTAGAAGACGCCATACCAGAACTAACTGAATTATTAGCAGGCTCTCTAGTCACCTGTGACCTGCAGAGTGCTACATCCCTAGTGTTAAACCTGCATCAAATATCTGTCTGTATTGCTAGACAAAACAGCAGCGCTGAGTAGGATGACTCCAGGTCCGGGCATCCCCAGATAGAGGGACAGTTATCCACAAACATATATTCCTGCTCCCTACAGTGATGCGCCAGCCAGTGATTCATAGCTATAAGCCTACTGTACGTCTCATCATTAACCCACTGGGGTAAGGGACCAGAGACAATTAATCGATGCCAACACATCTCTCTATAAACCTGAAAAGTCCTTGCTAGGCTACCATTTGTGATCTCAGATTGCTTCAGATGGATATTCCCTGATTCCTTACTGTGGTGCTGAAGGCCAGAGTAATGCCATGTCTTCTATTCCTATAAAAACATCTTCACTGCATTCACATACATACAGAACATCACACCACAAAAACACAGCAAATACATACCTCATTAGCAAATGGCTAACACTAAGCTACACAGCTAAGGTGAAAAATGTTGAAAAACTAAAAGAAACATTGTTAACATGCTTGTATTTCCAGAAAATCTGCAAAAGAAAAAATGCCAAGTAATGGATAATGAGCACATTAATATAAGTTACTGGTAACAAAAATACTCCAGTCAGTGCCACTGAATCACTGCATAAGAAGAGGACACAACAAGATGACCTAACTAGACGTTTCTCAGAGAAATACTTTGAGTGTGCTAGTGGCATGGAGAGGCACCTGGCTGCAGACCTCCACTGTGAGGTTGCTTGTGGTGCAGGCTCCACTGTCAGGACACCTCCACTGTCAGGACGGGAAATGAGGACATTTTTAGGGCCCAAGCAGGGAACCTGCAGGGCCTCTATTGTTTTTCGAAGGATTCTTTATTTTTAGGGCCTGAGCAGGGAACCTGCAAGGACCCTAGTGTTTTTCAAAGGATTCTTTATTAATTTTTTTTAGAGCCTGAGCAGGGAACCTGCGAAGACCCTAATGTTTTTTCACACCTGGCGAAAAATTTTATATTCTACTGTCATCCTGAATTTCCACCACTAGGTGGCGCCGTTATTAAGGAAAGTGCGTTTTGGCTAATAACTCCCATATACTTTGTCGCACATTCAAAAACCTTATATCCACGCGTTCAGTGAATTGTGTAGGCATATAAAGATAACAATAATAATAATAATAATATTAAAAATAAATAGGTAGGGGCGCCGCATAGCTCAGTCAGTAGCGCGTGCGACCCATGTGCCGAGGCTCTGCAGCGGACCTGGGCTCGACTCCCGGCCCAGGTCCCTTTGCTGCGTGTCACTCCCCGTCTCTTACCCTGTTTCCTGTCTAACTCTTCAGCTGTTCTATCAATAAAGCCAGAAAAAGGCCAAAAAAATAAATAAATAAATAGGTATAGGCCACGCCCATTTCTGTCTACTGTTTTTTTTTCTCGCTACGTTGCAAAATGTCGAAAACCTACTTTGTCGAACTCCTCCCAGGCGATTTCATCGATTTGCACGAAACTTGGCACAGCGCATCTGTGGACCCTCCTGACAAAAAGTTAAAAGAATTTTGATAGGCCAAACAATACTCAAGTTATTAAATATAAACTTCCTGCAGATTTCCTACCAAACAGGAAGTGTTGCATATCTGCACAACGGTGTGTCAAAATGGCATGAAACTTAAGATAATACTTTGACATGAGTTCCTGAGGATGTGTCCAAAAGTTTAGGCGATGAAAGATAAGGCTTTTTGTAAAATTTGGTGCAAATCGGCCAATAGGTGGCGATCTGGTCGCAGTCTAATTAGTTTGAATGGAAAGTAAATGGGGAAATCTTAAAATCCTCTTCAAAACTCATCAACTTTCAACCTCTTCTTGTGCTTCATGCTTTGAGCTACAGATACCATTCCACCTTTTAAAGAGTCAGAAGACCTTGAACTGTTGGGCATGTTACGGTGTTCAAATCATCACACCTTTAGTTTTAAGGATTTTTAGGCCTTCTTCTGATTTTGTAATGGGTGTGTATTGCGTGAGCTAGAGGGCGTGACATTATCGCTAGAGTGTAGAGCAGCTGGAAGAACTGGAGAAAAAATTCTCCTCAGCTTGATTTGGATTCCACATCTTTTACTTCACCTAGACACTATATACAAAGAAATGTAGGACATCTTGTTGGCTTTCAGCTGATGGTCCTGTTTCAGATGTAGGACTTACACTTTTGGTTGTAGAAGTTGTAGCAACTCATAACGTAATAAGGGCTCTTAACGTAATAACGGCTCTTAACGTAATAAATGCAATGTAATAAATGTTCATAACGTAATAATCAACTCTTAATGTAATAAAATCATGAGCGCATAACGTAATAACGTCTTTGTGCATAACGTAATAATGTAATAACCTATTACGTTATGAGCTCCACTATATAGCAACTCATCATGTAATAAAACCTCATAATGTAATAATGTCTTATACTGTGAGAAAAGCTGCATTAACACTGTTTATCTAAAAAAGGAATGGTTTTCAGTATATTATATGTAAATTAGAGAAACTGAGTAGCCTTTTATTTGATGGTTCTGTATTCTTACATTTTGTATGTATGAAGTTAAGCCACTAGGTGGCAGCGATGAGCTTTGTTTTGGGTCATTGAGAATTCTGCACTCATCTACTGACTACTGCAGGTAAGCAGAACTTTTTGTAACCTCTAAAGTTGAATTAATTGTTAAATGAATCCATCCACCATGTTTTTAATTGTGTGTTAAGATGCTTCTTTGCACAATGTTTTAGTGAGCCACTACTTGTTGTACTATTGTTTGTATTTTATCTAACAGCTCTTTGTTGTGCCTTCACTAGGAGCTATTTTAGCTAGCATGTATTATAGCTAGCAGCTACTGTGTACAGTTTTACAAGTTCCAAAATAAAGCAGATTTAATGTTTTTCTGCTTGTATCATGTATTTAATGTAAGTAGTAAGGACATGTTTAAAAGGCATTTACTTAATGAATGCATTATTAGTCATTAACTAACATTAATTGATTAAATAATGGTGGTTAGTTGATTCTTAGTTGTTGATTCATAATCATTATGAATTATTAAACATTAATTAACAGTTATTAATAATATTATTTAGTTATTATGAATTATAACAATTATATCAATATATAATAACAATATATTATAACATTTATAACAATTATTCTTAGGTACCCAAGGGGGGTTATGTTTTTGCCAGGGTTTGTCAATACTTTTATATGCTATCAGTGGTTACAACGCCACCAGCAAAAACCAGACAAACAAACAAAATAAACAGAAACTTCATTACCCACAAGGGGTGACTGAACTGACCAGATGGATATCTAAGCTCAAAGTGCATT